>OX123186.2:93385726-93410226 GCA_944739405.2 Euclidia mi | reverse complement strand
ATAAAATAAAAGAAAAAGTCTTTCTATGAATCTATCAGCTCACATTCACAAATATACATCTATCTCTTTCAAGCATTTCGAAGTAGGCTGGAAAGAAATTAAAGTTAGAATAAAGATCTTTATTTTTTTACTACAGGTATTGGAAAAATAGGTACATGTCAATGTGCTTTGAGTTCCTTAAATGTTACTTAAGTTTGTGTTATTGTAGTGTGTGTATATTCACTCATAAACAGGACAAAATACTGTCAAATGTCAACGCTACCAAGAACTTCAATCTGCAAATACATTTTTCTTGGTTCATCTAAAGACGTACGTGCTATTGGTACACTTGTAGTACAATTTGTAAGATTAATAAGACTGGGAAAGGAATGTTGCGATGGTTTGGACATTTGGAGCGGATGGATTTTAACCATCCGTCTAAATCAAATCTACTTGATGCTACGGTTTTCACATAATTGACACACTGCGACCTGGACTGACTGTCTTTTGAGACTGAGACAGTGTAAGGACTTCTAAATGAATAACGCAGTGATTATTACAGTTCAATTTGGTGTGAGTCTATAAATTCAGCATAAATCAAAACCGCACAAGTCAAAATAATTATTTCATTTAGGCCACAAGGCAACGCTTATGAACGCCAAAAATTTAAGTTAATTACTAGATGATTCTACATTTACTGCCACGTTTGCAAGGCATAGGTAGAACTACGAGAATGAACAGGCAATAAAACTCATGGCCACTCTTTTTAATTGCCAGTATAATGTTTGTACATGATATCTTTGTAAGGAGTTGCAACGGTTTCTCATTGTAAGTTATCTACTAATGCAATAGTTAATAATTATTGATATCATTATCAAGCAATAAATTATGTTCAGTTGGTAAGCCTCCCAAAGTAGATATGGTGAAACAGGAGCATCCATGTACGTCTTTAAATGTGGGCAACTCGCACAAGCATAAACAATAAACGGAAACCACAAAAAGAAACAAATACGTTAAACCAGAAAACATTACTTAAGTATGTTAAAAACACTACAAGAAAAACATAATAAAATATTTGTAACTAAGATTAACATTTGTACACCAATATACAAATCAATAATCCTAGCCACGATGACAAGAATATAATTATATTAATATAATTACTCTCAACACATTTTGTACTGAATATAAACTTTTGGCACTTGTGCACACAGTTACTATTTATGTAACACCTAACGCGAGACGTGGACACTGACGCTGACGGTGTGACTGGTCCACCAATTTAAGGTCGCTCAGCGAGCTATGGAGAGGGCTATGCTCAAAGTTTCTCTGAAGGGTCGAATTCGTAATGAAGTGATCCGACAGAGCACCAAGGTAATCGATATAGCTCAAAGAACTAGCTAGCTGAAGTGGTTTACTAATGTTTGCCATAATTGAAAATGCCATAATTTCATATGCCATACTGGTATTTGCCATAATTTCATTAGAAATAACGCTTCAGTTGCCATAATCGTGAAATGACATAAAATGGCTTTCACTAATTCCATTGGTCATAATCGATCAAGGGTCATAATTATTTACATCCATACATGTATTTGCTATAATTTTCGTTTTCAATAATGCCATTTTCCATAACTTTTATTCACCATAATATAAATAAAGATAATTTAGTACACAATTAAACCTAAAACTAAACCTCATATGGCGTCTATTAACTAAGCTCGGGGCTCCTACTTCTGGGTGGCTTGATAAAAAAACCACGAAGGCTAAGGCGGGAGCGAAGCGAAGCGGAGCTCCCGCCTTAGCCTTAGCAAAGATAGCTCTAAAAAAATATTTTAACGAGTAAAAACCATATTAAAATACATACAATCATTCTGATTTTTTGACAAATTATTCAACAAGCAATATACTAACGAAATACTGTTTTATTTTTTTAAACCAATCAATACATTTTCTGTAATTAATTTATTTCATGTTTTTTTAAAGTTCTGAACGTCCCGTCGTCGTCGCCCTTCTCTTTCTTATGTATACAACCCGACAGTGACAGCAACAGCTCATCTCAGTAGCTGTACTCGGCGCCTTAACGATAATTAATTTCAGTTTATTAAACTAGTGTGAAGAATGTGGACTAAGTTGACGGAGCCCTGCTTTGCAGGGCATCTATTTTTGGGTTAAGGGTCAAAAGAGAACCCTAACCTAACCTAACCTATCCGAGTCCGATTGCACTGAGTCGGGGTGTTAACGATAATTAATTTCGATCTAACAATATTATGAATTATTTTCATAATTATATCAAATTTTGATTATGTCAAGAGTCGATTATGAGATGTGTTACTTATGGAAACTAATTATTATGATATATGTTGTTATAGAAAGTCATTTTATGGCAAATAAAAGTTATCACTGTTGAGTTGTTAAGGCAAACGTTATTAGTATAAATGATAATAGTGCAAGTATATATTATGATCGCGGATGATATTGGCAAACAATATTAGTGCAAATGAATTTATGGAAAACGAGCGAATACCAGCTGAAGTGGCAGTGGGCCGGCCACATTTGTCGAAGAACCGATAACCGTTGGAGTAGTCGTGTTCTAGAGTGGAGACCGCGCCTTGGCAAACGTCACTACGTTTGCCAAGGCCGTCCACGTTTGCCTTAGAACGCCCTCCGGCTAGGTGGAGTGACGATATACTTACCTACGCAAAGTGGCTGGCAGCGGCTGGACACGAAAAGCCGAAAATCTGGCTCAGTGGCGTGCCATTGGAGAGGCCTATATCCAGCAGTGGACTCTTGTAGGCTGATGATGATGATGAACGCGTAATGTCTGTCGATCAACCAAGCAATCAATCAGCCTATCGTAATCCACTGCCGGATATGGGCCTCTCCCAACACGCGCCACAGAACACTGTAATGTCTATATCGCGTAATTTCAAAGTTGAGGTGAAACACGTACTTTATGTTAGCATCGACTTTTCGGCATGGGATACACCAGCCGTAGTCATGAGTTGATTCGCAGCAATTTATTTATAACAAAATAAATAAAAGTAAAGGTCACAATCTTTACCTTTATTTATTATATTTGTAAATATTTTTCCGATATAGATAGACCTGTTACATTAACAATGAAACATCTTGTACTGTATTCTAAGAATACATGTCATACGCCGTTCTTTCATGATTGTGTTCTTCATTGTACCAGATTATGACGTCATCAATAGTTTTGATGGCCGCTCTGCAACCGTGTCGATGATGTGTCGAACAAGGCCATCTTGCTCTTGCACCTGAATTGCGAGCGTGATAGTAAGTGTACCCATTCATTCTTATCATACGTTTACCTCGGCGAGATGTGATGAATTCCCCTGAAATGTTTAAGAAGCTTAATACATCACAACATAAGCGTCACATTATGGCCTAAGTAATTTTGACATCAACTTTTCACTTTGAAACTTATTTGTTTGATGATGAACCCCTAAGACGCAGAAGAGAAAGACCGCATAGGGTGAATTGACTACCTGAAATGTCGCAAGAAATTGGTAGTTGTTTTGACTCAATGTATGTGTGGATGCCCTGGAGCATTGCCTCTGTCTTAGCATCTCTCTGAAAATATTATGGTATGGTTAATATGGCACAGAACTAAGATAAGATAATTTGGAAAGGACGTCAATTGTGACATTAAGGATTTGACTTTTCAATAATAATTATTCCAAGTTAAAAGTGTTAAAAGGGCATCAGTATTGAAAAATATTTAAGTAAATATAACTTGAGGTAGTCAAAAATCACAGCTCACAGCACTAATACTTTCTGTTTTAATAAGTAAATGTGTCTGAGCGAGAGGCTTAAAGGTTAGGAAAGAGGCCCACTTACACAACTCCACTCCCAGCCAACAAAAAGAATATCATTCAAATATGGGCCTTACCGTTCTCATAGTGAGAGAGCCCGTGCCCAGCAGTGGTACAGTTTAAAGGGCTGATGACGTTGGGATGTAAAAAATACCTAAAGACCAATAATTAAAGCTCATGTTTAAATGATTTCCTTTTTTTGGCGAGGCGTGAGAGCAGAGTCGAGTAAGTGGGCTAAGACCTTTAGCCCTCGTCTCTCATCCTCACTACTGCCTATTAAAAGTCTGTTTGGCTCATGCTTAGTGCCATTTAATAAACTAAAGCGAGAAGCGCCACTACTACTTTATATTGTCGTTATGTGCCTGTGACGGGTCAAAATGTTAAATATTTATATCTGTGGAGTCCCGTGAGCGGACTTTACACAGACAAAGTATTTTTAGGGTATAGGTCTAGAAAAACCCGACTTTCTGTATATCGAACTAAAATTACAAATCAAACCTACAACTTCGTTAAATGACTTGGTCGTTGCTTTAATGATTGTTTTTGATATAAAATGTAAAGAATATACCCATGTTAGTAAATAAAATTTATTATTGCTTAGTTTTCTATATTTTCAGCAGATAAACCAAAGTTATCACACAATTTGTTGTTGCACAAACAGACTAGTTCGCGAGAAACACTGACTGAAATGATCACTGTTTAAATCGATGATCGTTAAAAATTTTTGTACCACAGACCAAATAATTTTTATGGGGTAGAGAGAACCTGTTCATTTTTAGTCGATTTTTAATAAGTACCATAGAGAGAGAACTGTAGCAATCGACAAAACAGCCCATAAATCTACGGCAGATTCCCATAGCGAACTCGACACAGAAGTGCACTGAAGTGCAAAGTCCGCTGAGCGGACGCGACACATAAAAACACTACATGATGGGTGAAGAAAAACACAATATAAAAATACCGTTTTTATTTAAAACACATCCAAATAAAAAGAAACAAACATAAATAATTAAATTACCGAGTAACTCAAAACCAACGTAACGAAAATATTATCACTATGCCTTTCAGAGTGCATCACAATATAATAAACGAGCGTATTTACTTGGAATGTTAAGTAGAACTCAAAACTCTAAAATTACTCGAGCTCAAATTTTGTTTGGCTCATGCTTAGTGCCATTTAAGGAACTAAAGCGAGAAGCACTACTACTATTATTTATACGGATATTTTGCATCAAATAACAGTGCATCAAATATCTTAAGTAACATACTGAAGTGCTAAGAAACTTTATTATTTCACTAAAATTCTGACTTGCCTACTAAAATACTATTTGCACACCAAATATGACGATGTTTCTACAAAATATCATTTGATAAGAAGAGTCTCATCCGCTCGGGAAACTTATCCACTCAGAAAACTTAATAGGTTATGTTAGGTTCTCTTATGACGCTGCACCCAAAAAAGGAGCCCTGCGAAGTAGGGCTCCGTTAACTTAGCTTATTAATTTATTTGGTTGTTAAAAGTAAAAAGAAATGATATGCTTCTGTAATTGAAAGGTTTATTTTTATTATTAACGGTCAATAAACAGGTGTTCATTATGAAATATTTTATGAGTATATTTTGTGGTGCAATTAGTATTTTCGGTGGACCAAAGTTATATTTTTTTGGAAGAAATCAGAGATAAATTGAGTAACAGTTAAATACAACCCTTATTTATATTGTCGTTATGTGCCTAATCTTGCCACTGACATAATATTATTATGACGCTTGACTAACTCAAAATACTGTTCAGCTCTGTGCTTTGGAAGTGTGAGGCTCGAAAAGAATTTGAGCCGAGTTCCACATAATTATTTAGAGCCCAGACCAATTTGAGCAAGAGCTCTTCATGACTAAATCAAGCCAAAGGAAATTTGTGCTTTGTCATTTGGCTCCGTCACCAAGCCAAGGTAATATTGAGCATTTCTGTATGACCTAAACCAATTTCGTAATAGTTGGACGAAACCATACCTATACCATTTAGGATTTTTTACATCATAATTATTATCTTACAATTTTTTCATAAATATTCCCTGTAATAAAATATATTTATTCTAATGGTCCTATTATATATTTTTGTGCCTTTAGTGTAAATGACATCAAGTAAAATCTTTGAAAAATTGCCTTTACTGGCCTTTCTTTTTTTGGCTTCTGGCAACACTGGCGGCATAACGTGAAACTGTATTCTCCCAATAATTTATTAGTTTTAAATCTATTTAATTAATAATAATGTGCCTAATTTGCTAATTCCTTATGTAATAAGCTGTGATCATTATAATTGTTGTATAATAACAGTGATAATTGGTGTTTATCAAGTTGTAAAAGTTTTGCAAAGTCAAGTAAGTCAACTGTCAAACTAACGTACAATTTAAAAAGAATTTGCATTAATTTTACAATAATAACTAAATTTGAGCGAATTTGAGGCGAGTTTACTTCTTATTTGACTTTCGTACACCTTACACAAGCAATAATATCAAGTGAGCATATCACAATTTACTCAAACAACTTTGTTGGTGTCTTACACAAACCTGTGATCTTTACTTGCTTTGTTTATTTACTTTTAACAAGATGATGACCAGAAGGGCACGCCAAGACGATGAGAAATTACAGGTGACCCTTGTAGAACTAAAGAAATATAAGGATTTGTGTCAGTCACTACAAAGTGAACATGAGGACAATGAGAAGGAAATGCTACAGATTTTAGGGAAAAACTCTCAGCTTAGGAGTGAGATGGCAGAAATGCACACTACTTTAGTCACTACTTTAGATGAAAGGGATAGGTTACAAAACATTGTTATGCAATTTGACAGGTGCAGTGATGAATTTGAGAATGCTCTCAAACGCATCACTGAATTGGAGGGTCTCTTAAGTGAGGCCAATAATCAAATAAACTTATTACAAAGTGCAAACCAGTCAATGAAATCAGTCACTACACAATCACTGTTTGATGAGCTGGTTGGTAGCGCTCCATGCATGGTTTCTGCCATCTCCGACGATAGCAGTAGAAATATAGTGACTATTGATTTAACAGAATCTAATTCAACTATTCAGTCATTTAGAAACATGAAGGCCTGTAATAAATTGAAGAAGTATCTTAAAATTAACAAATTAATCAGGAAAAAGGAAAAATTATTAAGAATGTACAAGAAATCAAACATAAATGTACATTATTGCAAAAAATATGTAAATGTAAAGGAACAGATGTCAGTATGTCTAGCTAAATTAGATTCCAATCTATTAAAGTATGATGCTGATATGCATTGTTTGCAGACGGAGATTGACAGTTTACAAGAATCTTTACTGAACATGACAAAAAAATATAATTTATCACAAAAACAAATAAATGAGCATATCTTGGCAATGGATGACTTAGTTGACTTGTGTAAGTATAATGAGCAGAGGCTCCAATCTCTTACCAATAATAATCATGACAATGAACATAGCCAGTCGCCACAGAGTCATTCACAGCCAACTACATTGAATTGTTGCTCTGATTTGTTATCACCCTCTGATGCAGTGGGTAACAGCACCATTGATTCTAATTCTAATTTTCGCACTTCCTTCTCAACTCACATTACAAACACTGACAAACTTTTAATGTTTAGTGATGAGATAGGAAAAAACATGAGCCAATTGTTGCGGCAAAGGACAGGTTTAGCTATTACTAACTTATGTATGCCTGGAGCAAGTTATTCTCAAATAATGCAATCTATTTTGTCTAAATCATACTGTTCTGAAACAACAATCATTATATTTATTGGGAGAAGAGGAAATGCAAATATAAATGTTATACAGAGATATTTTGACCAATTACTCAATTTAAAAGTTAGAAAAATTCTGCTTCTTGCTTTTCCTTACAGTAAGCTGTTGCCACAAGCTGAAAATGATTATAGATTTAAGATTAATTCAAAATTGCATACTATGACATTTTATAATAATTTGATTGACATTATTGACTCTAATGCGTTAATTAGAAATTTTTATTTGACATATGATAATTATTATATATCACATTTTTATAAAAGACAAATAGCATCATCGCTAGCTTATTGTATTAATAACTCAGCCAAGGTTTTGGCTAACCACACTGCTTTTATTGAGCAGTCAAATTTGACATGCAATATAAGCTTGGAATCCGTTCCAAACTCTTTAAATTGATTTCTGAGACAATAGAGTCAATCTCTGGCAATATATTTAATAAGACATCAAATTCTGTACCCAATTTAAGTGATAAATATATAGTTCCATCAACCACACTTACAAAAAATATTTCTAAAAATTGTATCAACCTGGTGCATCAAAATATACAAGGGTTGATGGGTAAGGAGTTAGAATTGGAATTGTTTATGAACTGTAACAATATTGATATTTTATGCATTACAGAACATTGGCTAGAAGCCACCAGTTCATATTCAATTTCAATAACCACCAGGTTGCAAGCTCGTTCAGTAGAGAAAATTTTATCCATGGTGGCTCGTTAATCATAGTAAGTAAATTTCTAAAATTTAAAGAAAGGACTGACATTGTGAGCCTCTCTGTTGAGCGAGTAGTAGAGATTACATGTGTTGAGTTTGAGCAGTTCATTGTTATGAGCGTATACAAACCTCCATGTGCACCATTTGAAAGTTTTTTAGTTATTATGGAGGATGCTCTAAGCAAAGTTTGTAATTGTCGTAAAACGGTTGCTATTTGTGGAGACTTTAATATTAACATATTAGAAAAATGCTCTTCAACTATCAATTTTTTAAATTTATTTAAGTCATACAATTTATGTCATAATTTCTATGAACCAACTAGAGTGACTGCCACAAGTGGTACTTGTATTGATAATATATTTACTAGTATAAAACCATTACACAAATCTTTGATTAATATGCTTCAGTCAGATCACTGTGGGCAGTTAATCTGTTGTCCAAGAGAATGTCCGAAAGACCAGAGAAAAATTGTTAAATATATACCAATAAACCAGAATCGTCTTAAAACTTTTAAAAACAATTTATCTCGAAAAATGCATTGGTTGCCTCATCATGCCCATCCGGATCAGTTATATACCTCTTTATTCAATTTAATTAATGACGAATTTCAGACTGTATTTACATCCAAAAAATTAAATGTAACTGACCGTCTGATGTTTAGTGACTGGGCAACTGAAGGTATTCATAAAAGCCGGATTAGGTTATATGAACTGTATAATGAAAAGTCTTATAATAATAGTCAGACCTTTATTAATTACGTAAGAAAATATTCTAAAACATTTAGACAAGCTTGTAATACAGCAAAATCTATTTATTTGAGAAATAAAATAAAATTATCAGAAAACACTATAAAGGCTACCTAGAATGTCATCAACAATGAAACTGGCAGAGCCAAAGCACGCAGCCGCGACTACCTTTTAAAAATCAATAATGTGAGTATTGCAGAGGACCTGGAAGTTGCGATAGAATTTGAGAATTTCTTTGCTAATATACCTATAGTGACAACAGAGTCGCTCAACTCATCTTCCATGTCTGCTGAAATGCTTCTTAGGGACTGCGTGCCAGAATGTGATGCAGCCTTTGAATTTACTGTTGTTACTACTGATGATATTCTTAAACAATTTAAAACTATAAATATGAAAAAGACAATGGATTTGTGGGGATTGTCAGTGAAGACTACTTCATCAATTATTACCATAATTGCTCCACATCTTGCAAAGGTATTCAATGGTTGCGTTGCTTTTGGAATATTTCCTGACTTAATGAAATATAGTAAAGTTATACCTTTATTTAAATCTGGTGACACAACCGACCCTTCTAATTTTCGACCTATTTCTGTATTACCGACACTTAGTAAAATTTTTGAAAAATTAATTCTTAGTCAGTTACTTAGTTATTTTAATAGTCATAATTTACTTCACGGGAAACAGTTCGGATTTACGAGGGGTCGTTCGACTACTGACGCAGGAGTTGAGTTACTCAAAAGTATATTTGCTGCTTGGGAGAAGTCGCAAGATGCTTTAGGTATTTTTTGCGACTTGTCAAAAGCATTTGATTGTGTACATCATGACACTCTGGTCAGGAAATTGTATCATTACGGCGTTAGGAACAAAGCTCTCGATCTCCTGGTTTCTTACTTGGGCAACCGAATCCAGAAGATCCAGATCAATGACAAGACATCTCCAGGTTCTGCCTTAAAAATGGGAATCCCGCAGGGTTCAATCCTCGGTCCATTTCTTTTTTTGATTTATATTAACGATCTACCCTATTACGTAAAGAAGAATCATGAGATTGTGTTGTTCGCGGATGATACCTCCTTAATTTTTAATAATAGACGACAGCAGAGAAATTTTGACGAAGTAAACAATGCACTCTCTAAAGTTGTTAATTGGTTTAATGTAAATAATTTATTACTTAATGATAAGAAAACCAAACTATTAAAATTCTCAATGCCCAATGTTAAACAGGTGGAAACCAATGTACAACTTAAGGAATCCAGAATTGAGCCCGTCGGGACAACTATGTTTCTAGGTATTATGCTTGATACCAAGCTTCAATGGGGTCCGCATATAGAAAGACTTTCGGGCAAACTTAGTTCTGCAGCTTATGCAGTTAAGACAATTAGACGCCTTACAGATATAGATACAGCTAGAATGGTTTATTTCAGTTACTTTCATAGTATTATGTCTTATGGGATTCTTCTCTGGGGGAATGCTGCAGACCTTAACACAATATTTGTTCTGCAGAAAAGAGCAATAAGGGGAATTTACAACCTCGGTCCTCGTGTTTCTCTTAGAGAAAAGTTCAGTGAGATAGGCATTCTAACTGTTGTATCGCAATATATATACGATAATCTGTTACATGTCCACAAGAATATTGACAAATTTAGTAAAAAAAGTGATCTTCACACTGTAAATACTAGACATAAGTATAATCTTGTAGTTCATAGCACCCGCCTCCACAAAATAAGTAACTGTTTTATGGGGCAGTGTATACGCTTTTATAACAAGCTCCCTCTTAATATTAGAAATTTAACAATAAATAAATTTAAGATTATTGTTAAAACTAAATTGTGTTTAAAAGCATATTATAAAATTTCCGATTATATAGACGACAAAAATGCTTGGAATTGAGCTGCTCTAATTCAACATAAAAATACATACTTGTACAAACTGATAAATTTAAAATTGACGTTTCGTAAGCACTTTAAACAAAGTTTACACGAAATAAAGAATAATTTCATTTCATTTCATTTCATTTCATTTCATTTCATTTCATTTCACGTTAAAATTTATCTATATTTATAATATGCTCGTGCAAATTATGATATACAATATTAATTGATTACACATGGTTGTCACATATCAGCCATATTTTTCATTTTGACGGATAAACAATTGCTGACATATTTTCAAGAAATAGCACGAATCCTCTTTTATGCTATACCTAACAGTATGTATGAATTCACAGACGTAGGTATAAAACGAGTTGTACTTTCTTCTTCCACATAATATATTGTATCTTTCTAAATGACTAAAATAATATTGCATATTATCTTTGAATTATTGCATATTTTTTCAATACCGACTATTGCACATTTTCAATCATAAGCTATTGCACATTTTCGCCGTATATAAAAATTACACAATTCGGCACAATAAATCCGTATCTTTTACAATTACAATTAAGTACTAACATTACAACACTATGGGAAATATATTATGTATTAAATCACCTTTTTATACCGATTAATTTTTTTTGCCTAACATAGCAAAGCTGGTTCGTGATTATGAATTTCGGATAGACAAATAATTTTGTAGTCTCTTGTCCTAACGGAAGCTCTGCATCCTTTGAAATGATGTGAGGAACAGTACCAGCGGACATCTGGTTTTCCTTCATAGCGATTCCTACAAGAATACTTGAAGCCGTTGTAGTACAACTGTTGCTTACCACGGGGAGTCATAAATACTACAGGCCCTGGAAAAGAAAGTAAAATTCAGACAAGTAATCAATATGTAAAAATGTCCTCCCCAAATAAGATTTATTTTGACTTCGCAACTGTGGCATTCTCGATAAAGTAACAAATACATATGTGGGGCTTAGATAATGCTAACGGACTTTAATACGTAAATATAGTACAGATAAATAAGGATGGATAGTTACATATCTGAAAGTTACTCAACCAAAAACTAAATTAATTGGATGTTTGATTTGCAATTATACTATCAGTGATACTTTTTAATGAAATATATTGCATAGACACAGACAAACATTTAAAAGTGATGTAGTCATAAATTATTAGAATACACTCATTTTATTAGAATACACTTATTTTTATTTTAACCAAAAATTAATTAATTTTGGTATAATTCTTATTACTAGTTTCATAAGTAAATGCTTCATTACACTAAGATATGGGCTAAAGAACTTAATTTATAAAAGGCTGGCACATATTGTTCTTTATTAGTTTTGCTACTTCAAGGAATAGTGGTTTAGTCGTATACATTGCTTAGATTTTATCAAATTCTGTATGATGATCACAGTGATTTATACTGGGTAATACATAAGTAATTTAAATGCCTTTACGTAAGTGATCACTATGGCATAAGCCATCCCTGGCCGGTGTTCCATATTTTAATTATTCATATTTTAATAATTAAAACAAAATCGTCTTGGTATCCCGATTATCTGTTTGTTATTTAAAGGTTGCATAATTAATCAATATACCTAATGTCCAATGATTCTTTTAAGTTATAAGCCCGTTGAGAACTATCGAGCACGAGCAATTAAAACTGAAAATATGGTTGGCAATGTCTTTTTACCTTCCAAAATTACTCAGCTCTGTAATTCAGCACTAGATTACATGTTTGATAGATGCTTACTGATGCTAGTAAATAGGCGAACAACAGTACCAGTATGAACACATTTTAATGAATTCAGCAAACGTGTACATTCGTCATTATCATCATCGTCCTAGCATCATCCTGGTCGCATCTAAGATCGTTTCCATTGAGCCAAGGGTCCGTTTAGTAGATTAGACAGAATATTTCCGTTTTCTTTTTAGCAAACCTATACATTGTACAAATTATACTTGAAATTTATATTATTAATAAGAAAAAGTTAGCCATGATGAAAATTGGAGTACAAACCACAAAATACCGTGTTGCCACAAATGCTACACATGGTCCTGCATCTCATATCAAAATATACTAACACGAGTACGCAAGGCGGTGTTGAGTGCCATCTACAGAACTGAAGAAGAACGCAATGTATGCAATCGCATTTAATATGCGCTTTGTATGGTCTTAAAACGATCCCAAGTTCTGCAGTTAAGTAACCTTCTAATACCGCAAGGAGATAGATAGCCAAATAATAAACTACGCACACAAACATAATATTTTACAGTACAATTTATACAGTGACTTAAAACTATGATTAATGCACAATCCTCGACTTGTCACTACTTGTGCAATTCTGTGCATCGCCGCCGCGACTGACGCGAGCAACTGACGTGTCATGCGACAATAGTCAGAGTATGAAAATGTATGGCGCTTTTACGAAATACTGCAGGCGGCTGAAATGCAATTATTCACAGCAACCGTGAGATGCACATATATTAATCACTTTCTCATTCCCTTATTTATTATCACATTAGCGAACCTCAGAGGGATAGGTTTGATTTTCTGCGAGCTCTCATGGTTATGGTTTTCGTCCTGAGAAACTATAACATCATCGATGGTTTTCAACGAAGCTTTGCATCCTTTGCTATGATGAGAGGAACAATACCAGCGGCTTGAGTAATTCGAAGATGTTATTTCGGAGTATTTGAATCCTCTTAGGTTGATCTGGCGTTTCCCGCGGGCCGAAGTCAAAAATATTGGTCCTATGGAGTTTTTTTTTTATAAGATGGTATGTGCCAAAATTGTAAGCAAGTTACTTATAAACTAACATGCATAAAAATACGGTAGTTTTAAAACCCTTCATTTTGTTAAATAGTATTTTATTGATTGATTTATTTATATTGAGTTTATACACTTGTTAATTCAGTTAGGGCTATTGTCCACGTAAACCGCACGTCATGCGCACGCTTTCGTCAATTGACGATTGCAAGACGAATGCTTGCATCTTGCGTATAAAAAACCAAAACTGCGTCCACGTCTCGTCATGCGGTGGTCATGCGATGCGCGCGGCAGCATGCCGCACGGTGGACACAGTTTTGATTTTTTATACGCAAGCTGCAAGCATTCGTCTTGCAATCGTCAATTGACGATAGCGTGCGCATGGCGTGCGGTTTACGTGGACAATAGGCCTTAATCCCGACAATTATTAATATTTCCAATATCTATACATTATAATAAGACAATAAAAAAAATCTGTACATGGAATATAATTACAAAAAATATATACAGTTACGCTAAGAATTAGTAATGGAACAAGAATCTAAAAAAAACATGTCTGTTTGGGTGTTTTTCTGTTTATCTGTTTGTACACGCTAATCTCCGAATCTACTGGACGGATTTGAATGCCACTTTTTTGTATTGCTATTGAGTCTGGGCAACGTATAGGCTATAATTGATTTTGGAAAATTGAAGACTTGATGCAGAACCACAACAGCCCAGCTAAATTATAAGACATAAAAAATGCGGTTTGGCTAAAATCGTAACGCTTGATGAGCATTTTTTGATGAGAGATTATAATTTGAAGATCTCGAACATCTGATATGGAACTCTAAGAGCCCAGCTACACTATAACATAATTATACAGACTTGACGTCTTAGCAAAACTTGTTCAGTCTGATAAGCATTTTCTGTTGTCTTATAAAAATCGAAGATTTAAAACTTCTAATGAGGAATTATAAGACCCCATCTGCACTATACCATATTTGACTTGATTTAGCAGCACTTGACCAGTATGATGAGGATTTTCTGTTGAGAGATCAATACTTATTATTTCAATGATCCGAGGAAGGACAACGGATAGTTTTATCGCGATAGCCGACATCCACGCGGGCGGAGCCGCGGGTGACAGCTAGTATTTAATATTTCCGACACCTAGATTTCTGTTTTTTGCGTGAGTGTGTGGCCAATTCTAGGGTTGGAGTTTATAAAGAGCCCGAAAGCCGCCAACGAGGCCTAACTATTCTTGTCCTCGACAATAATCGTCGCCTCGGCTACGAAAGATAACAGCGCTCTGATGTGAATGCCAGGTCACCCATCTAAATGGTGACCTCTGCAATTGTTACTTGACTTGGCGCATATATTACGAATGGAAGTCTTCACGTGGGCGTTTAATGGCTACACCTAAACCTAGTTATGCATGCACAAATATGATCATATCTCTGGATTTCACATCATTATATAGTATTTCTAAACAAGACTATTCATTAAAGTTAATGTAACGAATAAATAAATATATATATACAAAATAAAAAAAAGCCTGCCTGCAGTTCACGCTAGCCTCAGTAACTAAATACCTGAAAAAGAAATACCAAATCAAAAGTACATACAAACACAATTATATTTATTAATTTAATAACCATTAGCCATTTCTTAAAGGTACCATCAACATATACACTAAAACAACATTTTTAAAAATATATCTATAAATCTTTAATATTAACAGATAAATGAGACAGAAAATGCATAACATAAACAATTTGTTTATTGGATTAAGCCGCAATTTGAGGCATATAATATAGATTTCTCAAAATAACTGTACGTGGTATATAATATATACTTACATATAAAAAATAATTATAGTTCGATATTTTCGTCATTTATATAATAGCTTCTTTATTCATTTTATTTATTTTGCCATCATCCCCTAGCTATGGTAATTCTTTTTAAAGTTATTTATATGTTTAAGTTTTTTTTATATATTAAAATTTGGTTCGTGATTGTGTGTGCTGACATTTTTCAAAATAACATCGTTTATCGTATATACTACACCAATACAGCCTTTTTTATGTTTCACACAGCGCCATCTAGTTTTCGTAAGATTATTTACTGTAGAAATAATGTGGACGTTAAAAGAATATCCGCCTGTTATGAGTTGATATTTTCCTTTTCTGTTCTTGACGTATCTCACAGTTTCTGAAAAATAATGTAATAATTAATTTTAATTTCATTCATTAAAATTCTGTAGGTAAGGCATAGGTGTAGAAAGAATAGTGCATTCACCCGCAGAGCGCAGTCATCAAATATTATGGCCTTCATGATTGATAACTTGTTTTTATAATTTTAATTAAATTTAAGTCAGTTCACTTACAATACCAATCGCGTCATGATTTTAATACCAATTACCTTACTTACCATTCTACCAATACCACTGACCATACCATGTTACCAATTAACCAGTTTAATAAACTTTATCTAATACAATATTTTGTACTTTGCCCTTTTGTAGAACTAACACCCGACGGGACTATACTAATATAAATAATCAGAATATTTTGTTTATTTGAGTCCGATTTGGAAATCAATTTTGTATAAGATAGCCACACACTTGAGGAAGGCGATAGCATAAGTAGCATTATTCTTTGAGCCTTAGGACAAATAAAGCCAAGTAACATGAACTACACGAATTATCTTTTTTTTACAAAAAGATGACACTGTTGAATAAGATTAAATATAATTAGCATTTTCAGGACCACGGATGGCAACGAGATATCACTTACCCGCGTAAAACCTTTTTGTAAGCAAAGTCGTGGTCTATGAGTTATGTCTGATGAGAAGAAAATCACTTAATCGAGGAAAATAGCAAATATGTAGATGTGGAAGAGAGGAACTAAATATATGCAATATTATCTTAAAATCAAATTTATTATGATATAAAATAGGATTTACTAGGCTAGGAATATGATCTTTACTGGTGTAAATACCAATTTTATAAAAATCAGTATGACAAAAAATTGCTTACATATCACTTTGTGGTTAAATTTTTATTATCAACCAAATCTGTATTCCATTTTGTATTAACTAAATGATACCAAATTAATACATTGCATTTTTATTGAGAATTACTTAGTTAATAAGAATTTAATCAAATGTACTTATCAAAGGCATTTAAAAATTATGCAAAAAGTATTTCAATTATATACATACAGATATAAATAATTTGGTAACCAATCAACCTATGCTAAAGAAAGTTATATATAACAAATCGAAAGTACATAGTAGACCTAATTTTTTTTCGCAACTAAACTTTTTGAAAATATTTGTAATTATTAGAGATATAATATACTCAGAGCGAGCTAAACAAGCAGTCATACCGTCAAATGTACTGTCTTTAGAGGGAGGGAGAGAAAAAGAATTCGAATTATGACTATATTCTCTTACTATCAAAAAATATTAAACAGACAAGCTAGTTATAGTTCTCCAACTATACCACTTTCTATTGAATTGCTTGAGCTATACATTTTCGACAACAATAATATTTTCACAACATCAGAAAATATTCATTTAATATTACTTATTTATGCTAGAAGTAGTAAACGTTAAATATAATTTAATATACAGGTTCGTTTAACGGGTCTTAGTCACTTTAACTAATATATTTATTACATTTCCTGTCTGACATGGGACACAATACAAAGTAATTGTTATGAATCATATATGATTCATAGGACATGGAATAGATTGACAAAAAAGAAGAGGTATGTCTCAGAAATCTTCTGATGTTTCGACGGCCATGAACGTTCCAGTCCCGTTAAATTTTCTTGTATAAATTGTTTGTTAAATAACCTCGTATGACTAAAACTCATAATCAGCCGAATGTGAATGCTGGTTCTTTATATAGACAACCCTGTCTTGCACCGTATGTATCGTCGCCTGGCACCGTTGAGACAACCTCTTAGAACATCTCCATACGTTCTTGCATTGTCCCCGAGTGTGTGTTGCGGTGTAGCTATAGGTGAAGCCTCGGTAACTTAGGAGCCTGCTGCCTCGACGGACAATGAACCTGATCCCTTAAACAGTTAAAAATATATACTTAATAATCAATTTATATACAACTCTTGTGCTACCGACTAACTGACAGACATCGCATGGACGATAATAGAGTACTAGATTCATGGCAAGAAGCTGAAATTTGAGATGTATGCCTTGGATAGTGAAATGGCGGACTAAGAAAGGATTTGTCTAAATTCCGTCTCTTTGGGGTTAAAGTGCCACGTGATGCTTATAAAAGTACAATTTAAATAAGTATTGCTACCTTTATCATTCTACATTAACATTTAGTGCTAGTATTTAAATATACTGGTATCATGCTCAGCCGATGAATAAATTGTGTCCATCTAGCTATGAAGTCTTTTTTAGTACGAATAATTAGCCCTACACTTGCAGCGGCTAGTCCATTGCTGCACTTAATAGCTCGACCAGTGGAGCCTTGTTTTGTGAAGCTTATATGCCCGTGGCATGTGTTCCATGCATTTACATTAAAATAATATTCTCTAAGGGTTTCCGCACGTTGAATATGTCCAATTCCCCATATAAATAATAGGTACACGTGAAAAATCAACAAACGTCATTAATTATTGTTTTTGTTTTAAATTGTTTATTCATTAATAAACATACGATTTTTAAATCATTCAGATCCAAACATGTGTAACTGGAAATGCCCTCTTAATGTTAAGAAAATTGTTACGACAGTATTTTGATCAAGGACCTTCCTCTCGAAATCAGGACGTCCACCACTAGGCACTGCTTTAAGACAAAGGCAAAGCAGCTTTTATTGGCTAAGTTGGCAGAAGTATCGTAACATTTATATATATTTTACGTATATATCTATTACTTGTGTACCTATATATTTATTTATGTTTGTATATATAATATGTACGTGTATGTATAGTAAGTATATGTGTTTAATATGTATGTATAGTAAGGATATGTATTTATATATTATTATGATTAAATTTTATGTCATGTATGCGTTTTTCATATCTATTAATTTCTATTAAATATAAGTCTAACTTCACTTCTAAATAACACCTACCATTAATCTCTGCACCACTCTAAGGTAGACTGGCAGAAAATGCCTAAGGTATTAAGGGCATTAAGTCCACCTTTATATCTTTATGTGTATATAAAGATAATAAATAAATAAATAAATCAAGTAACGAAAAAGCTGAATCTTTGAGTATATTTTTATTCAGGAGACAATTTTTAACATACATAGATTTCTAACTTAAAAATCTTTATTTAACTCTATTATATTTTTAAGAGTAAACAATCAGCATTGTGTAAAATTTTTGACATATTTAGATTCTTCCAAAGATGCAAATACATCAGAACCTTTGAGATAGCTCAAGTTTAAGCTTAAGATATATGATGTTTTTTTAATAACAATAAATAGTATATAGAAATTATTGTGCCTGTATTTTAGTACAGCCCAGTGTTTCCAAAACTTCTACAATATACCTAAGGGTAGAGTTGGTAACGTTTATAATGTGTATTATGCTATTCATCAATTATACACCCTGCTGTTTTTACAGTTCAACATAGAGCACACACACTAAACCTACATTCACTTTAAACAGGCTACAAATAGCACAACGATTTCATTACATTTCTCGGCGTATTCATAAAAGAGGCACGATCACACAAACTCAGCTAAATTAAAACTCAGATTCATGGCAATGGGTGTTCTTAATTTCAATTATGCTTTCCCCAACAGAATGGATCGATGCAGTGCATCCTTTTGAGAGTTTTTTGGAACACTGCTAATGAATCTTCGCGGAAGTGGACCTCCACTTACTGTAGGTATAACTGTCATAGCATAGGAGCCCGCCACCACGACGAATTATGTAGGACACGCCTTGAAATCATCTTCCTGAAAAGTAGTAGGTTTTTATATTTTATTGAAGGCATAGATAGAGACATAGATGCTGCGATCGAGAAAAACCGGGGTCAAGTCTTCACTCAGTAGTTGAGGCGGCCTCATCTGACGAAACTAAGAACTGTGGATGGCTGCACCGTCAACTCAAGTTTCGACATTCTGGAAGAGGTTGAAAGTTTCTATCGACGCTTGTATACTTCGCGGGTAGACTGACCAACTAGATCTGAGCAACTTAGGAAGAACAAAGCACCTGGTGATGACTGTAACACTGCAGAACTCCTCAGAGCAGGTGGAGACACAATCCTGAGAGAGCTAGCAAGATTTTCATGGCCATGGAGCGGGAGTATGGTGGCTTGCAACAGTGCCGAAATATCGGTTACTCCAAACAAAGGTATGTGGTATATATCCCGAAAGACAATTTAAAATAAATAATTATAATTACACATAAAGCTAACATTATCAATATGCGTGGTACATATTATACACCATCATAGCGTAGGACGCCCTCCGGCAAGGTGGAGTGACGTTTAACGCAAAGTGGCAGGCAGCGACTGGACACGAAGATAGTGAAATCAAGCTCAATGGTGTGCCATTGGCAAGACTATCCAATAGTGGACTAGCTCAGGCAAGTGATGATAGTGATGATCAAAACATATCTGCTTCATGACAATGCGAATTCTTAATAAGAACTTCTTCTATTGTATGTACTGTTACCCTACATCTTCTTGAAAGTTTTTTAGAGCATCTCCACATTTTCTTCTTTCCTCTGACACTCCAAAGACTATATGTATAGCCTTCGTAGCTCAACAGCTTACTGCCACGACGAACTACATACGTCAATCCCACACATGAAGGCTGCAAGAAGTTGACTAGAAAATGAATGCAAAATAAACAGTGAATAAATTTTAAATATCATAACATGTATTCAAATATTGTGTATTTACTGATTTATGTTGTATACTATTTATTTTATTATGACTTATACTGATGTTTCTTTTTCAGTATGGTTTTTTTTGTATGTTGTACCTTTTCATGAGAAATATCAAGACCTTGTACTGTGAACTGTTTTTAACACAGTTAGGACAAAAACAGGACAGACAGGAAGGACAGAAATAAAAGCTTAAGGTTGATAAAAAGATCTCAATTCATAGTCAACATTTATTGCCCTGATATGTCATTACAAACTTCACTCCTTACTTAGTCATCAGTCATCACGCAGAGCACTAGTAAACCGAAAGTAAAAAAACTGAGATAAAGAACGAAACCAACTCTTTTTTTTATATCTACCAACTTTGGCGGTGAGAATTAACATATTTTTATTACCAAAAGTAATATGTCACATTTTATACGTAACTACAAGAACATATCAAAACTTTGGAACAGCTACATTTATTAAGTGAGTAATTTCAAGCCTTTTTGTTTCAATTTCTGGGTCATGTGAATGTGTGTTTTTGACTTTTATATTATCTCCTTCGGTTTGTAAACTTGCTTTGCAGCCTCTAGAGCGTGCTTTAGAACATCTCCAGAGCGTCTTCGGTCCACTGACATACACGAAACTGTAGGTATTGCCCTCGTAGGATAACAATTTGCTACCACGTCGGTATATAAACTTGAACTTTTTGCTTCTGTATCCTAGATTAGAAAACGAAAACATTTAAAACCTGTACCTACTAACTATAATAAACGCGAAATTTGGGCAAAATAATGAATCGATTTTTATGAAACTTTGCAGTAAAATAGCTAATACATCAGAATATCACATGGGCTAACTTTTGTCTCAAGAACCTTCTCTACGTTGGAAAAGCCGAAGGAAATGTGAACTATGTTTAAGCGAAGTTGATAAATTTTATTGATGATGATAAAAATTGCGAAAAGCATAAATTTTAGAGATTTTTTTATTTGAAGATCATTAATAACATGATTTCAAAATGACAAAAATATCTCAATTTCCAATTTGTATCTGCTTTAACAGTAGAAAATAAAATACAATTATCTAAGTATGTACATATTTTAATTATACAAAAATAATTGATCATCATCATCATCAGCCTTTAACAGTCCACTGCTGGACTAGGCCTCTCCTTTTAAAGGAGGAATTGGCCTACTATAACACGCTCGCCAAACAGGTTGGTATAGGGTTTGCATAAAGTTTTCCGTCTCTTACAGTGCTGTTCTCTGCATAATATGCTCCCTCTGTCGGCTCTTACGACACCCATGGGATGATATGAGGTGGTGACATTCCGTATTCTTAATCCGTCACCACACGGACACAAAAACAATTAAATTTTGTCCTGTCAAAAATAATTAAAATTTTACAAATAACAAATTATTTGGTATGATTAAAGTAAAAATTGTATAATATACATAAAATTGTTTTTTGAATGATAATAAAGGAATATAATCTTTAGTGGTTATTAATATTAGTATTACATTGAACATTGCGTTTTGGGATATAAACACCTGTACCTTTGTTTTAAGTATCCAATTGGATCATATTTATTGATAAATTTAACATAAATTTTTTATTAAGTAGTTTGTTCCACATTCGCCTCATTTAGTTTTGATTATCACATAAAAAAATCTGTACTCGCTCAACATTTTATTACAGTTTCGTCCCAAATCTAATGCTTAAAATCTTTTAATTTTGATTGTATTTAACTGGTTTTATCATAAGTACGTCGTAGTGGGGTAAGTCTCCCGCAAAGTAGACTGACGAACTTGTTGGGATCGCGGGCAGCGGATGGATACGGGTGGCTCAAGATCAGTCCATGTGAGCCTTGAGAGACGCCTATGTACAGCAATGGACGTCTCTCCGCTGATATGATGACGATTAGAAGGGTGCGTGTTCCGCTTCATGACTGTGAGCGTAACTAATATATGTACTTATAATGGTGTTATTTTCTGTTTTTAGGGTAGCTCTACATGCTCGGGATCGCATCTTGGAACATCTCCAAAGGGTCTTTACTCCGTTGTCATTCACGACGCTGTATGTGAACCCCATGTGACTCAGAAGTTTACTACCTCGGCGTACGATGAAGGTCGCTGAAAGAAAAGCCATGTTTTAGTGAAGAAATCAAAATATATTGTAAATACACTGTACAAATTTTGCATCTCCGTTCAGACAGTTAATGGTCTTTCTATCCCCATCAAAGTCGTGCTCGGGACGTACATAGATGGAAGACGCTCCGTCAAGGAGTCAAAAAATATCATTGTGTACATTTATATATGAACATTTTACGTTTACACATGGCAGTGTCCGGAGTGGACACTGCCATGTGTAAACGTAAAATGTTCATATTTTTTCGTATCTTGAACAGACTATAGCTCTCTTCATATATGTATGTAGTTATTTGATGTTACATAATATGTTCAAAACTACTCGTCTCAATTTTGATTAGAGGTGTTAATTGATTTGTTATTATGGTGCAGATGACATAGGGATTATTTTGCTGTACTTACATATGTATATTACGTTTCTCTTTCTGTAAAAAATACATTTCTCTTTTTCTATAGATGATGTGTGAGCGACTAGCTAAGAAACAAGTTACTTATGTACTTATTTTTTATTTTATCCAGAATATGTGTTGTGTGTGAGCTTGCTAAAAAGCAGTAAGGTAATCGTTGAGTATTATTTGCTATGGCCACTTACCGTTTTGGGATCATCGCCAACAGGCCTAGGGTGCAGCTGTGGTAATCACAAAATCTATCACGATAAAATAAATGTTAATTATTTTATGTTGCAATGTAAGTACATATTCACGATTTAAAATTAGTGTAAGGTGAATTCGGTAAATAAACTGGTTAAGTTTATTTTAGGTAATTCATTATTTTTTTCTAGTGAGGTGAATTTGAAAGAATAAATAGTAAATATATGCAATTACGCTTATATTTACTATTGATTACATTAACATTACATTGATAGATACCTACTACTGTTTATTCTGCTTTAACGAGTGACACTAGTGTAGGGTACAAAAAATCTGCTTCATTTTAGAGATTTAACATTTTATTCATATTTTTTTGTAGTATAGAAATAGATGTATATTTCTCTGATTATTGCGTAGCAATAATTACTTCTTAAATATAGTGTTTTGTTAATTTTACGAAATACTAACTAAATATAATATTTATTTAGGGTCATCAAATGATTGCTGTATTTTGTTAATACAACCGAATTAGCTTGCCTTTTATGGATATTATCACAGATAATTATTATCTGTTTTCCATGAATACCTATCATTAATCTACGAATTTTAAAATCTATGTATAGTTAAGTTTGCACATATTGAGGGGGAGTTTAAATATAATAAATGCTATATGCAGGCAGAGCCTTTTCCCTTTATAAGGGAAAAGGCTCGCAACAAGACTGCAAGAACTATAGAGGCATTAGCCTTCTCAGCATTGTTGGCAAATTGTATGCGAAGGTACTGATTGAAAGAGTTATGGAAGTAACCGACAAGAAAATATGGGATGTACAAGCAGGATTCCGAAAGGGTATGGGGTGTACGGATCAAGTCTTTTCCTTGCGGTGCGTAGCCGAAAAATTCTTGGCCATAGGTCAAAAAGTCTATTGCGCATTCGTGGATTTGGAAAAGGCTTACGATAAAGTGGTGAGGAATGAAATGTGGTCGGTACTGTCGATGTATGGGGTAAACAGCAGCCTCATACGAGCTCTGAAATCCCTTTATGAATATTCTAGAGCTTGTGTGAGGATAAATGGGTCGTACATGGATTGGTTTACCATTGAGACAGGTGTTAGACAGGGATATGTAGCGTCGCCGCGGCTGTTCAACCTCTTCATGGACAGTTGTTTGCAAGATTTGAAAAATAGTGACTGTG